>OX030950.1:91641488-91656488 GCA_943735915.1 Pherbina coryleti | reverse complement strand
GTGTTCGCTGAAGGAATTAGTCGGAACAATATTAAACAGCGAGTGGTGCACGATATTTTTGGATCGCCAATTGACCACAGAGACATCAGATTGGATCACCAGCATACACCAACAATTTTCCGGGACCATCCTCTTTATCGCGAAACACGAAGACTACATTCACGTCCACGACTGTAGCTTCTCAAATAATTTTACAAATACATTCCATACATCCATACGTCCATACATCCATACATCCATACGTATATGGATTAGTTTTATTTGCATAAACTTTATTCGTACTTCTGGATTGAGGAACAAAATGTTCTTTACCTTTTTTAATAATGCCACTTTTTGGTTTATATTCATAATTGGCAATACTTTGACCAACAGCTTGATTACTTAAAACCTGATGGATTTTTTCATCCATTCTAACACATCTTTTATTATGAATTAAATAATCAGAAAATTTATTTGTATCCGGATTTTCACTTCTATTCCACTCATGTGCATAGTATTCGTTTATATTTTGCGGTACGCACAATGCATTATAATTAATGTGATTATAATATTTATTATACATTTCTTTAGGATCGATATCTTTAATACCAGTAACTTTCATAGGATCAGTAGAATTGGATGTATATTGACAATTTTTACCATAAAAATTTACATTAACACCTTCTGCTACTAGACCAATTGGAGCATATTCTGATGTTGCTGTCCCACTTACTGTTGTACCAACATCAAATGCTGTTCTAGTTCCTAACGGAATAACTGAACAAGATACACTTATTACTATTGATGTTAAGTAAAAAGGCAAATAATCGACAGGAATTAAAGCTAATGATGTTGTAGCATGATCTGTTCCATTATCTGTTTGTATATTTTCAGTACTATAACCATTAGGCCATTGCATGAATTGGAGCACCCCCTCTATGCTGTTCCAAATATAAAAAGAAGAGTCCATGCAATTTTTTATTTTATTTGGCCGTGTTTCGACCCCGCGCACCCCTTTTTACCATAATGAAGTTGTAAGCGGTTTTTTATTTTCATTTTTCATTTATTTACTCCTATAATAAAATTCATAAAATTTATTCATAAAATAATAAAAGCAAAAAGTTAATAAAAACCGCATAGCATATTTATTAAAACTCAGTTAGGATGGTGTTAACATTGTTATTGTCTTTTTTTTTAAGTTTGGAATTTGCTTGCGTTGAAACTCCACCACTTGCAATAAATCCTGCTTATGAACTTCATCGGTGGTGATACTTGTAGCAAAATCTTCTATAAGTTTCACAGCTCGTTCCGACAGATCATTAACAACTTTGTTATGTCTTACATATGTCTCACATTCATTATAATTAGGATCAAGATGCCACTCATGTATAGGTTTATTAAGCCACTCGACCTCTACACCAAGGTTGTGAAATATGAACCATGAGTTACAACCTATAAGGTGATGAAGTTTTGTGCTGTTGCCTAAAATAGGGAACGTAGGATGACCTTTGACAAATTCTTTTGGTATCGGAGTTTGAAGCAATTTCCGGGCGATTAGTTGCTTTTCTGTATTCGATACTCTGTTTGAAAATAAAGAAAATACAACACACTCTTCGGTTAAATACCACAAATGCCTTTCTATAGCTTTTTGGCAACCCTGGCCTCATCTGTCAAAGTAGTGCGCTTTTTATCTCTGAAAAAAATTTTCTAAATCCATTATTTTTTCAATTAAAATCGTCTTGAAATAAATCGGTTTCGGTTTTTTTTAAGTGTTCAGTACTCAAGTTTTTATTAAAGATAAGTAACTTTTCACATTTATTTTGTTTAACAAACTTTGTTGCTTACATATTCATTTGCATTTTAAGTGCTTCTTTTATTTGCTTTGTTTATCTGAAGTTTAAGACATCTGCCTAGTTACAGCGTCTCTTAAACTGTGGAAATAATTATTGCCACATATTAAATAAAAAAAAACTTTGCATACTTTTAGTCACTTTTGAATTAAACAGTGTTGGCATACTGCATAGTTCATTTTAAGTAGCTATATTTACTTCTTATTTACTTATTATTAATTAATTATACATTAATATTATTCTTATTATTTTTTTGTTTTTGGTTTTTCTAAAGCATTTTTTAAATTAGAACATTATTGTTACGCTTGTTGAAATCACTACATTTCTTCTTTTTTTTTCATTTTTTTACAATTATAAATTTTCATATCTTCATTTAAAATGATTTGAACCAAACCTGGCTGCTTTACGAAGGGTGATACCGAGCGGTTTTTGTCATGTTGGTTATGTGACAACGCTGTTCATATCAAGTGTGCAGGCGTGTCAGGTCGAGTAGCAGACCAGATAGATGAAGGTAAAGGCTTACGTTGGTCTTGCGAAAAATGTAGGTTGACCGACATAAATTTTTACAAATTATTCAAGCAGACGAAGCAAGGTTTTTCTGAAATGAGTAGGGGACTTTCCTCGCTCTCTGCTAAATTTAATAAATACCAAACTCTTTTCAATGAGTTTAAATATATTGATGACCCAAATTCGTCACCCAAGCGAAAAAAGAAACACATGACCCTTCGAAGCAAACAGAAAACTGACTTGACACCACCACCACCTTCTTCCGAACAGGACATTGTTGAAGACATGGACACTTGTACTATTAGTACCCCTCTTCCTACTGTTGCTTCTTCTTCAAATTTAACTCATTTAACTGTTTCTGCTCCGTTGCCGTCGTCGGCTGCATCACTTACATTGCCAGATATTTCGTATTCCCAAACTGTTTCTCTTGCTCCTACTGTTGTCGATGTTCATCAGGTTGCACTTACTTCGGAGGCTTCTGTTCCAATCTCACCTAAACCATTGATTGCGGTTCCTCCAAATAAATCAATCTTTGTTTCGCGCTTAGCTGCAGATACAACAGAAAATGATATAGACTTTTTTATTAAAGCAAAGTTGAAGTGCTCTTTGTCTCTTTCGATCAAAAAATTGAAATATTTAAATCCGAGACTGACTACTACGTTTAGATTGACTGTTCCGGAAAATTTATTTAATACTCTTGTGGATGTAAACTTTTGGCCTCGAAATACAATTGTTCATGAATTTGAATTCAAAAACAAACCACGTATTGCAAATATTGTACACTTGCCTCGTCCTTCTAATAATCCTCAGTACCATACAAAAAACGATTAAAAAATCACTAGTCTAAATTAGAGCTTGTGTATCAAAATGTTAGAGGTCTCAATTCTAAACTTTCCGACATTTTCATTAACAGTTTTGATTTTGAATATAACTTTACAATTTTCACTGAAACTTGGCTTCGCTCTAACGTATTAAATTCTGAAAAAATGTGCAATAAGTACCAAATTTTTCGTAAAGATCGCTTTGATAAGATCGGTGGTGGCGTTTTGATAGCTGTCCATGACTCCCTTGCTTCTGAGGAATTAACAATTCCTGGCACCAACGATCTGGAGTTTATTTGTGTTACAGTTAAACTTAATAATAATACTATTTTTCTTACTTGCTCTTACATTCCACCTAAAAGTGATTTAATAATTTACCTAAACCATATTAATGCCATCGAAATTGTCCATAATATGCTTAAAAATATGGATACTATCATTGTTTTAGGTGATTTCAACTTACCTTCCGTGTCCTGGAGTATTTCCGATGATTCCGCATTTCTTACTCCTATTTCTGCCTCTAATTGGATAAATGATTTCTCAGATAAGTTGTCTGATCTGTGTCTTCAACAGGTTAATAATATTCTTAATAAAAATTGTAGATCTCTTGACCTTGTATTTGTAGGCAGATGCACTTCTGTAAATCTCCGTCGTTCGAACCCAGTTTCTGTTTCGGAAGATGATTATCATCCAACTCTTGAAATAACAATATTACTTAGCTCCAAATACGCGTAATAATAAAATTTTTAACTTTAAAAAAATAGATTATACTAAACTTAATGCTCTTCTCGCGCGGATTGACTGGTCCCCAATTTTAAATAATAGGTCTTCGTACTCTTTTTATGATGACGAATCTTCAGTGCAGTTTTTCAATGATACCTTGCAAAATTGCTTTTCATTATCTGTGCCAAAACAAAATAGTAATTTCAAGCCTTTAAACCCTCCTTGGTTAACTAGAGAGCTTAAGTCTTTAAAAAATTCCAAAAATCGCTTATTTAAGAAATATAAAAAGTCAGGCTCTAATTTAGATTTCGCTTGCTATTCCTCTTGTCGTTACAGATATCAACTATTAAATAAACAATGCTACTCAGCCTATATAGCCAAAATAAAAACTCAATTCAAAGATAATCCGAAACTTTTCTACACTTTTGTCAATTCAAAACGAAAAACCTCCAGCTTCCCACCTCTTATGAAATTCAATCATGAAGAAGCATCTTGCGACATCGAAGTTTCCAACATGTTTGCAAACTTCTTTAAAACAACCTACTCCGATATACCATTGAGCATGAGTCTTGAATATCCTTACCTACCACCAGTTAACTCTTTTGAAATCCCCGTAATAGATTCTAATATAGTTATGCACTACCTTCGACAAGTTAAATCTTCTTTTACGACTGGTCCTGACGAAATACCGAGCTGCGTTTTAAAACATTGTTCTATTAGTTTGTGTTCTCCCCTATCAATCATTTTTAACACATCCTTGCACAGTGGTCATTTTCCCTATATATGGAGAAAATCTTATATACAGCTAGGTTCCTGAAAACGAGTGAAATGAGGTCGAAAGTGAAATTGTAAATCGAGTGAATTTCATTTCAGTGTTCTGCAATCCAAGTGATTTTGTGTTTTCGAACTCGGTTCAATTTCACTTTCGAAACAGCTGATAGCTGTCAGTTCTGCATTTCCATTGTTTTATTTATTGTTAAAAATAAAAGTACATTAAACAAGATTAGGAAATTTAGTTCGTGTCCGCAATACAATAAAATATTAGTGCGGTTTATGTTGCTGCTATGCGGCATAATGAAGCGCATAAACATGCAATTGAAAAATTAAAAAGGCATACTTTGAGGGACAATTCAAACACGTTTCAAATTCCTGGTACTGCGTAAGGATTGCTAAAGATTGCAATTTAATTGGATTTTTTAGCTAATTTAAATTATATCTAAGGTTCGTTAATTACTATCGCCTCAATAAAATTGCCTTAAAAATTCTGCTTGATACGATAGAACCACATCTTAGTAAGTCATCCATTCCATCCATGCTGGCCTCAGTATTGCGTTTCTTGGTAGAAGGCCGTTTTCAAAACATATGTCATGGTTTTTCCCATCAACCCCGGCAAAATCTCTTGGATTAGGGTCACCTTCAACCACAACATAAATACCGCAAACTCGGGCAACAGCATCCTCTGAACCAGAAATCACAAATTTATTAAATGGGCCTTTGCCAGTGGATACGTCCTCAGATTTGTTATGAGCTAGTTTTTTCGGTATTCCTGATTTCCAATCTATACAAACCTTAAAAATAATTAATAATCGTTGCAAAGAAAAATGTTGCCATAACGAAAAATAATTGTCTGCATTTTTTGCGCAAAATTTGTATGTTTTTCACTTTTTTTTATTAATTCACACTTCTAAAGCTAGTCGGTTTGAAATCACTTTAAAATCGTTAAAAGTGGTTTGTGGAACACACCATTTCACTCGATTTTAACTTCGAAAAAAAAGTGAAATTGAAAACGGAAAAGTGAAATGTGGAACACCAAATTTCAACTTATTTCGATTTCGATGCCAATTTCGAGTGAAAGTGAAATGCAGAACCTAGCTGATAATACCTCTTCATAAATCCGGCTCAAAAATTTATGTTTCCAATTACCGAGGTATCGCAAAACTAAGCGCAATCCCTAAGTTATTTGAGAAAATCATAACTGATCAAATAACCCACGTCGTATCTTCCTTCATATCCACCTCTCAACATGGTTTCTTAAAGGGAAAATCTACGATAACTAACCTCTTGGAGTTTACTACGCGTGTCATTAAAGGTTTTACTCTAGGACGACAGACTGACGTTATTTATACAGACTTTAGCAAAGCTTTCGATAGTGTTAATCATTATCTTCTTCTGAAAAAGCTTCATCTAATTGGGGCTTCATATAATTGGGTGTCCCGTCAAACTATTACACTGGATTAAATCGTACTTGTCGAATCGTTCGCAAAAAGTTTTATATAAGAATTCTATGTCAAAAAATATTTTGGTCACATCAAGTGTTCCTCAGGGAAGTCATCTTGGTCCGGTTTTATTTTTACTATTTATAAATGACCTTCCTTCTGTAATAAAACACTGTAACATCTTAATGTACGCCGATGACGTAAAACTTTCTCTAACTTGCAAATCGCCTGAAGAACAACAACTCTTACAATCCGATTTAAATAGTCTAGTGGAGTGGTGTAATTTAAACCTTTTAAAATTAAACTTAAAAAAATGTAAGCAAATGACATTCTCACGTCGAATTGCTAATAGTATAAATTACACTATAAATAATACTAACTTAGAAATTGTACACATTTTTCTTGATTTAGGTGTAATTATGGATCCTAAACTTCGTTTCAATCTTCAAGTTAATTTGGTCGTAAATAAGGCTAGAGGTGTCCTTGGTTTCATTAAAAGATGGGCTAAAGAATTCAACGATCCTTTCACTACTAAGATACTTTATACCTCTCTTGTTAGACCAATTCTTGAATATGCATCCGTTATATGGAACCCTCAATACAATGTCTACATCGATGTATTAGAATCCAGAAACAATTCTTACTTTTTACTTTACATTATCGTTGGAACCCCAACATTATCCTACCCCCTTATGAAACCCGCCTTAAAATTATTTCCCTGCCTTCCTTAAGAAGCAGAAGAATTATGCTCAATGTCTCCTTTTTATACAAACTACTCAGTGGCGATATAGACTCACAATACCTTCTTTCTTTATTAAACTTCAACATCCCTAGGAGCGGAGCCAGACATTTCCAGTTTTTTAAGTAGAGTCAGTGCACTTCTAATTATGCCCTTCACGACCCTTTCCGATGTATGTGTAGTGATTTCAATGGTAACTTGAACTTGATAAATTTTTCTGACTCGGTGGATGTCTTAAAACGTAAAATGATATTACACTTGAATAGTTAACACATTCATTGTGATAACAAATACAACTCGCGATAATTGTGTAGATTTTACGATTTAACAAATTTAACTCGCGATAATTGTGTAGATTTTACGATTTAACAAATTTAACTCGCGATAATTGTGTAGATTTTACGATTTAACAAATAAGCATCATCGAATATGATAGATACTTTAAGTTTTCGTTTTATTCAGTTTCGTTGCTTTATTTTTTTCATGAAATTATTTTAGATCTTTAGTTCTATAGCTTCCCAAGTTTGAAATGAGACTATGAAAACCGTGTCTCTCTGCTTGGTGCGTCAGAGTTTATCTCTTTTCCATACAAGTTTTTACCTGCATTGGCCCAAATGCATATCCAAATAATAACTCTAGCTCGGTGTTCCCTTATTTTAGTGACCCGAATATATAAATATATTGTGCCTGCACAATATATACTTGTATATCTGTGCTATGTTTGGTATTGGTTTGGTGTTTGAGAGTTGCATCTCTTTTCCACGTAGGATCTTGGGTTGGACAGTAGCCCCAAGCCGAATGACAGCAGTTATGAACGCGTTTGGATGTTGTCTTGTATATCTTCGTATTATGAAGATTGTGCTTTTATTCGATGATGTTTATGATGTTTACATAAGCGCAAAAAATACTCAAATTTAAAATGTTTCTTTACTTAATTTTGATTTCCGCTGAAAGGCCAAGCAATTGTGCTTAGTGGAGGCTTTTATTTGCCAATAGGTGGTAAGTTTTAGCACGTGTAAGTGCATTCTATTCAGTCCGGCTGATGCGGGAACTTCTTAGGATGTAAATCGTGCATGCGTATGGCACGGGTCATACGTATCTATGAAGATTTCTTACCTCCGGGCGAATCCAAAAAAAAAAAAAAAAAAAAAAAGCTTTAATAGCTGCGTTAGCAACGTGGAGATCATGTTTTTTGTATTCATTCAACTCATGCCACAGCTTTAAATCATTGAAAGGTGCATCAGCTCCAACCGGTGTAGAAATCCATTTTTCAACATAAAAGAGAGCATTAAATTTGCATAGTCTCTCTAATTTTTCCATCATACTTTGGTCATAATCTGCCTGAGAACTAAAAGCGTACATCTTTCCATGGATGCCATCCATCAAATGAATGGCATCCATCGGGCATGATGAGCTGCTCCAGGTTTACGCCAATGTACCCCTCTTTCAGGTACTTCGCCTAGTAATATTAACATAAGTTCCACGCACTCTCTATAATCAGCGCGGGGTAAGATGCTATTTCGATTCGGTTTTGAAATAACTCTATTTAAAGCTTGCTTTTTCTTTGCCAATAGGAGTTTTAATGACCTATCCTTGAATTGTAATTTCTTAAAATCTTTGTCAGTATCAATTGTTTTCCAAATAGAGTCTCTGAAATTGGTAAAATCTGTATTTTCGGGACCTGATGTTTCACCAAACAATTCCTTGTGAACTGAACACAAAATCCTCTCGTAGACATGATGACGACAAGCAAGCATAAGCAACTTTTTGTCGAATAGTTTTTCAAGTTGTACGCAAGCTCCAATTTTTCGCCCTGAGTTTGAATTTGTGGTATCAAAAACAATGGATCTCACGTTTTCTGAAATTCCCCATTCGTTTGCAAGACTGAAAGTAACATTTGCTTGCTCTGCACCTTTCATATTTGATATTATAGGTACACCTAACAATTTACCTTCTTCACAGTTTGGCACACCAGAAATGAGAACTCCTAATCTTTCTTTTTTTTCTTTTCTTATGTCAGGAACCACTTTGCCATCCCAATGTAGTGTTGAGTGTTTTGGTGGAGTAAATGCTGCCTTGATTTCATTAGCAACTGATTTTCGAACTTCCATACCTGCTGTCCATGTACTTTTAACTGAAAGTGTTGCTTTATCCAGTGAAACACCACCTTCTGCAAGAATTGCTTCTATGAAAGCTGTGCGCTGCCCTGCAGATGAATTCAGCCGATCACCCATGCCTGAGATGGTTTTGCTTGTAAATGGATTTTTTGGAAGATTCAAAGTAATTTCTGAATTTTTTTTACGTTTCTTATCAGCATTTGCAGCACTGCTGGTTGATGCTTTGCAAAATCAGGATCTTCACTTATATCAGACGTAGAATCTGAATTGTTTGTTTTCAAAACTAATATAGCTGCAGAACTTTCAGCTGTGCGATGATTTTCTTTTTCAGCACGCTTGATTTCTGTGGCAACACAATAGTTTTTTTTTTCTGGACTTTTCCATAATGTTTTTTATCGACGCCTCCTAACATCATTTTTCGACATGTTTTTTGATCTTGTAAAAATTTAACATCTTCCTGAATCATTTTTTTAGTTCTGCATGTGTCATGTTTAATGATAGAATTAGCATTGGCGTGTGATATATCGAAAAGTAGGTTCAGCGATTTAAGAAAATTTTCTCTTTTCGCTAAAAAATTTGTATGTGTTTTACTTTTTCGTAGATTTTCATACTGCGCAATAACTTTAGTTAGCTTGCGTTTGGAATGCCCAGCTCTTAGAGGCATACTGAATGCCCGAAATTTTCCAAAATTCTTCTACTTTCAATAAAACATTTCTTAAAACATTACCTCTTTTTTCATTTTGCATGGGACCACGATTGAGATGAACAAAAACTCGAAGGACATCTCCATTTGTGGGAAGCTGAGACCCTTGACGTGGAGTCAAATCATCGAATAATTCTCCAATGATCCATGCTTCAGTATGAGCTTTTTTATCTTTTCTTAGATTTCGTTTTGTTGTAGCTGATAACGTTTGCTGTTCCATTTCTTCGATGCTCCTAAATTTTTAACAAAAATTAAGACCTTTTAGACCTTGTCTTAATACTGTGATAGTAAAAGAGCTTACTGATTTCTTTACATTCACAGAAAACTGAAATGAAATGTTTGAACTCGTACTGCATAAAAAACAAAATAAACCTTTCGCAACAAAAATAGATACGGCTTTGAAATTAATGACATATTCGTCAATGTTTTTTTTACAGAATCAAATTCATGGCCTGCTAATAGAAATTATTCGAAATTAAATCTGAAGTATTTTAAATTGAAAATAATTGAAACGGCTAACAAGGATTTTGCTATATTTGAAATTGTAATTGATGTGCGCGGAGGTCAAAACTTGACCTACATGACTCATATTTTGTAATTAAGTTCGTTTTAACAAAAGACACAAGATAAGGGGGGTGCTTATCAAAAAATAAGAAAATTTTTTTTTGCTATGGTCTAATAACCATAACTAATCATTATTCTTGATTTTGAAAACAATAATGTGTTTGATTTACATGGCTCACTAGGCCTAATCCAAGTTATCTCAGAAACGGATGTTCCATTAGAGGAATTTCCTCCTCCCGACGCACCCTGCCTCACTCCAGTATTCGGTCCACGACTCGAACCACTTTGTGTCTCAATATTTTCTTGCATAGTAATATCACTAGCAAGATGATCACCAAAAATATCAACAGTGGGTTCAGCTTCTGCAATATTTGTATTACCTTTGTCAATTGAATTTGGATCTTCTTCAATTCTTTGTCGCTTTTGGGAGGGAGAATCGTTATTGGTTCGGGAAGGTCCAACTTATTGGTTATCGTATCTTTGTCTTATTTGATTATAATAATATCCACCAGATCTATACTCTTTATATATTTCTTGTACTATTAGAGCTGAGTGTTTTAAGTCAGAAAAATTTCTATATCCTCCTTTATCTGGTGTGTCTTTAATTCTATTCCACTCTTCAGCAATGTGTTGTTCACGTAAAGCATATATTTCTTGTGGAAAATTTCTTTGTCTGTCACTCATACTTGGATAATTTACTCCAAATAAAGATTCAAATCCATATTTTAAACTTATTCCAATTATTCCAGCTAATTCAGCTAATTCACCGTTTTTTTTTATAGTCTTTTGTAAATGATGAAATTGCTTCTCTATCAGCTTTTCTGATCTCTTCTTTTGTTGTTGCTAATTCATATTCGAAATCGTGCACAAATGCGTCATAATCTACGTCATCGACTGGTAACTCGTTTTTATAAATTGTATTTCCCGGTCCTAAATAATTATGGCCTGGCCACGTGATACCGTCGTCAAATAATTTCATACTGAATATATTTTGTAATTAATGGCTTTTTATAAGCAAATAAGTCGCAACATTGTTGCAAATAATAAAAAAGTATATACAATACTATCGACATATAAATCTATTAAAAATTAAAAATGCTGAATAAACATTTAGTCACGTTGAATAAGCAACTAAATGATAATGAATATTTATAAACATACATTATATGTATGTATATCAAAACGAGATCTATACGAAGTAAAATTAATAAAACAAATTTCTGCTACGACGACGACGACGACGACAAGCGCCAATCAGAAATCAACCAATTACAACAAGCCGTTTGCGTCGGCAGCGATCGGCCGAAGGCCATGATCTAGCTAAGCCATGACTAGCAACAGAAAAAATTTAGTGCGACAGAAAATTATTTGAATTAAAATAATTTTTCTGTAGTGCCGCCACCTCTCTACAGACAATGGCAAACCTCAGAGAGTAATCAAAATGCCATGTAAAGCTTCTTGAGAATAAGAACATTCCGTTCATCGCCGTTCGGAGTCGGCGTTAAACCTGTAGGTCCGTTTCTCGGTCAATTGTGTACAAACTTAATAACACGCACAACACAATTGATCATAAGAAGCTAGGTCAAAGTCCTTTCAAGGGCTGAAATTACCAGTTATTTAATTTTTTTTTAATCTTTTTTTTTAAGCATCATGCATGCACACAATTAAATTAGCGAACATGTTAACTATCAACAAAATAGTGCCTTGACTGTCTTGTTGTGTGGGAGGATAATAAAATTAAATTAAAATTAAATTAAAAATTAAATTAAAATTAAATTAAAATTAAATTAAAATTAAATTAAAATTAAATTAAAATTAAATTAAAATTAAATTAAAATTAAATTAAAATTAAATTAAAATTAAATTAAAATTAAATTAAAATTAAATTAAAATTAAATTAAAATTAAATTAAAATTAAATTAAAATTAAATTAAAATTAAATTAAAATTAAATTAAAATTAAATTAAAATTAAATTAAAATTAAATTAAAATTAAATTAAAATTAAATTAAAATTAAATTAAAATTAAATTAAAATTACATTAAAATTAAATTAAAATTAAATTAAAATTAAATTAAAATTAAATTAAAATTAAATTAAAATTAAATTAAAATTAAATTAAAATTAAATTAAAATTAAATTAAAATTAAATTAAAATTAAATTAAAATTAAATTAAAATTAAATTAAAATTAAATTAAAATTAAATTGAAATTAAATTAAAAGTAAATTAAAATTAAATTAAAATTAAATTAAAATTAAATTAAAATTAAATTAAAATTAAATTAAAATTAAATTAAAATTAAATTAAAATTAAATTAAAATTAAATTAAAATTAAATTAAAATTAAATTAAAATTAAATTAAAATTAAATTAAAATTAAATTAAAATTAAATTAAAATTAAATTAAAATTAAATTAAAATTAAATTAAAATTAAATTAAAATTAAATTAAAATTAAATTAAAATTAAATTAAAATTAAATTAAAATTAAATTAAAATTAAATTAAAATTAAATTAAAATTAAATTAAAATTAAATTAAAATTAAATTAAAATTAAATTAAAATTAAATTAAAATTAAATTAAAATTAAATTAAAATTAAATTAAAATTAAATTAAAATTAAATTAAAATTAAATTAAAATTAAATTAAAATTAAATTAAAATTAAATTAAAATTAAATTAAAATTAAATTAAAATTAAATTAAAATTAAATTAAAATTAAATTAAAATTAAATTAAAATTAAATTAAAATTAAATTAAAATTAAATTAAAATTAAATTAAAATTAAATTAAAATTAAATTAAAATTAAATTAAAATTAAATTAAAATTAAATTAAAATTAAATTAAAATTAAATAAAAATTAAATTAAAATTAAATTAAAATTAAATTAAAATTAAATTAAAATTAAATTAAAATTAAATTAAAATTAAATTAAAATTAAATTAAAATTAAATTAAAATTAAATTAAAATTAAATTAAAATTAAATTAAAATTAAATTAAAATTAAATTAAAATTAAATTAAAATTAAATTAAAATTAAATTAAAATTAAATTAAAATTAAATTAAAATTAAATTAAAATTAAATTAAAATTAAATTAAAATTAAATTAAAATTAAATTAAAATTAAATTAAAATTAAATTAAAATTAAATTAAAATTAAATTAAAATTAAATTAAAATTAAATTAAAATTAAATTAAAATTAAATTAAAATTAAATTAAAATTAAATTAAAATTAAATTAAAATTAAATTAAAATTAAATTAAAATTAAATTAAAAATTAAATTAAAATTAAATTAAAATTAAAATTAAATTAAAATTAAATTAAAATTAAATTAAAATTAAATTAAAATTAAATTAAAATTAAATTAAAATTAAATTAAAATTAAATTAAAATTAAATTAAAATTAAATTAAAATTAAATTAAAATTAAATTAAAATTAAATTAAAATTAAATTAAAATTAAATTAAAATTAAATTAAAATTAAATTAAAATTAAATTAAAATTAAATTAAAATTAAATTAAAATTAAATTAAAATTAAATTAAAATTAAATTAAAATTAAATTAAAATTAAATTAAAATTAAATTAAAATTAAATTAAAATTAAATTAAAATTAATTAAATTAAATTAAAATTAAATTAAAATTAAATTAAAATTAAATTAAAATTAAATTAAAATTAAATTAAAATTAAATTAAAATTAAATTAAAATTAAATTAAAATTAAATTAAAATTAAATTAAAATTAAATTAAAATTAAATTAAAATTAAATTAAAATTAAATTAAAATTAAATTAAAATTAAATTAAAATTAAATTAAAATTAAATTAAAATTAAATTAAAATTAAATTAAAATTAAATTAAAATTAAATTAAAATTAAATTAAAATTAAATTAAAATTAAATTAAATTAAATTAAAATTAAATTAAAATTAAATTAAAATTAAATTAAAATTAAATTAAAATTAAATTAAAATTAAATTAAAATTAAATTAAAATTAAATTAAAATTAAATTAAAATTAAATTAAAATTAAATTAAAATTAAATTAAATTAAATTAAAATTAAATTAAAATTAAATTAAAATTAAATTAAAATTAAATTAAAATTAAATTAAAATTAAATTAAAATTAAATTAAAATTAAATTAAAATTAAATTAAAATTAAATTAAAATTAAATTAAAATTAAATTAAAATTAAATTAAAATTAAATTAAAATTAAATTAAAATTAAATTAAAATTAAATTAAAATTAAATTAAAATTAAATTAAAATTAAATTAAAATTAAATTAAAATTAAATTAAAATTAAATTAAATTAAAATTAAATTAAATTAAATTAAAATTAAATTAAAATTAAATTAAAATTAAATTAAAATTAAATTAAAATTAAATTAAAATTAAATTAAAATTAAATTAAAATTAAATTAAAATTAAATTAAAATTAAATTAAAATTAAATTAAAATTAAATTAAAATTAAATTAAAATTAAATTAAAATTAAATTAAAATTAAATTAAAATTAAATTAAAATTAAATTAAAATTAAATTAAAATTAAATTAAAATTAAATTAAAATTAAATTAAAATTAAATTAAAATTAAATTAAAATTAAATTAAAATTAAATTAAAATTAAATTAAAATTAAATTAAAATTAAATTAAAATTAAATTAAAATTAAATTAAAATTAAATTAAAATTAAATTAAAATTAAATTAAAATTAATTAAAATTAAATTAAAATTAAATTAAAATTAAATTAAAATTAAATTAAAATTAAATTAAAAT